>CAJQUW010003205.1:0-16147 GCA_907163375.1 Prostheceraeus crozeri
ATGTATTCTATAAATCACGTGGTTTACAATCTGCAACGAAGAAAAGGTTATTTAAATACTACGCATAAAAATTAAACAATAGGTATTGTTAGTAATTCTCTTTAAGAAATCGAGTACCATGTATACTAATGTTCGGTTAAGCAATGGATTGCTACTAAAATATTTTATAGATTCACAATGCTAATCTCAAGTCCGAGTTTCCCGGTAAATGAATTTAAGCAATCATTATAGTTACGAAACAATGGTTACATTGTTCTCTGTGTTGTGCAAATGGCACTATTGCCACTTAAGTGTACAAGTTTACGTTGATGCAGACGACTTTTGGTTTTGCCAATATATTGGCAATCAGGCTCAACCTGACATTGAAAGCAATATAGACACGACGCATTGCTGTCTGGACTAACTTACTTTTAAGGGACAATATCTTCTTCCAGTTTTGAACGAGGGTCATAACAACCTTGCATTCCAAGTTAAGTTACGAATATTTTTTATAACTTATTACCAAAATTTCTGTGATGCATAACCCACGAAAGGGGATTTTGATTTATTTTATTGAAGTCATTCTCAATTGTAACGCGTGAAAGAATTGTGTAATTTCCGACCTATAAATTTGTTAATTGATGATTGAATTAATTGCAATGGATAGCCCTTTCTACTTACGATATTGGTAAATTGATTACATTCATTAGGAATAGATTCCAATTGGTGGATACAATTGTAAGCACGAGGAAGCTGCTAATACTAGTGTGTTTTTCAATTGCGAGGACATAAACGCATTGAACTACAGTTAAAGGACCTGTAAAGGTAGGTTCCGATAATCTCAGTATAAGTATATTTCCTCATCAATTTTCCGAAGGAACATCTAGAAACGGTAATTCTTTATTGCCCACTTCTGATGTAACATGCCAAGTTAACTGTGTTGAATGTTTAGAAAAAATTATGGAATCATCTATGTGTTGTTCATTGTTAATACGCTATGGATATCAATCCACATAAAACGACGATACACAACCGGAGAGAAAGGTAAGGTCCTGACATTTATGTTCTAGATTAGTAAGAAGACGTTAGCAAGGGTTGGACCCAACGGGTTCCCATACTTACACCATCCACCTGTTGGTATACAGTCTCATTCATTAGAAAGAACCAGACGTTGGCAAATTTTAATAAGTCTTTAAAATTATGTCTTATTTTAATAAGGCAGGACTTACTTTTCTCTCTTGTTGTGATCGTGTTATGTGGAAGATATCATAGCTGTTATTAACAATGAACAACCCATAGATGTATTCCATAATTTCTTAAACATTTTCAACACAGTAACTTGCATTTTACATAGAGTGGGCAATAAAGAATTACCGTTTCTAGATGTCCTTCTGAAAATTGTGAGGACAATTACTTACTGAGATTTATCGTAACCTTACCTTTTACAGTCTTTTACTGAATTTCAATGCTTTAAGTCCTGCAATTGGCAAAAAACACCTAGTATTCGGCCTGTTCATCGTGCTTCACAATGTATCCACCCTTGGAATCTCTTCCCATAATGCATGTAATAAAGATTACAATATCTTAAGTAGAAATGGCTATCCATTGCAATTAATTCAATCAACAATTAACAAATTTATAGTCGTAATTAAAACAATTCATCACGCGTTACAATTGATACATGCTTCAATAAAATAAATCACAAATCCTTCGTGGGTTATGCTTCACAGAAAATTTAGTAATAAGTAGTAAAAATATTTTCGTAACTTAACTTGGAACTGGCGGTTGTTCTGTCACGTTAAAACTGGAAGATATTTCTCCCTTACAAGTAAGTAGGTCCAGACATGCAATCGCGTCTTGTCTATAGCTTTTCAATGTCAGGTTGATCTGATTGCCACTATGATTGGCAAACCAAAAGACGTCTGCATCAACGTAAAACTTGAAAACACTTTAAGTGGCAATAGTTGCCATTTGACACAACACATAGAACCAATGTCAACATGGTTTTCGTAACTATAATGCTTGCTTAAAATCATTTACGTGGAAATGGACTTTGAGATTACATTGTTGCATCTAAAAAAAAAAAAAACTTTTTAGTAAGCCAATCCATTGCTTAACGAACATTAGGTTATATGTGATCGTATTTCTTAAAGATATTTAACTAACAATACCTATTGTTTAATTGTTTATGCGTAGTATTTAAATAACCTTTTCTTCGTTGCAGATTGTAACCACGTGATTTATAGAATACATTGACTGAGTATATCTCCACCGTCTAAACATGTAGATGATATGTATAAATATAATATAATATATAACAATTACATATAAATATCGGTGCTAAATGACATTGAATTGGCGCGCAACATATTGTAATAGTGTATGCAAATGCCGAAGTATCTCTAAAATCGAAGGTGCGAATTCGTCTACATGTAAGATTGCTTGTATTTCATAGTGGGTAGCTGGCATTAACCTCTTGCTTTCCAGGGACTCATTTCTCTCTATCTGTCTTCTTTTTATTATATTTTAGAGGTGATATCAGACCATGGAGGCTTGTGGTAATAGGTGGACCATAGAGAAGCAGATACAAAAATCTACATACACCGTAATCAATGACAAATTGAGATTCCTGGCAATGGTGGCGGAACAAACGGGCTGTAAATGAAATATGTAAGTGATTTTTCTATAGCGTTTTTGAAAACACGAACTGTGATGTGACGCTTTATTTGACGTACACGTGATAGGCCAATATATTGCAGCATCAATCCTCCTTCGAACTTGCGGCTGAACTGAAGCCACATGTCAGTATTACCCTCTTTAGAAAAAAATATGTCAAATTAAATATCATATTGAGGTATGGTGTCAGGGTGGCATCTGGCGATCTCATCCTGCTCAAACCCTGTTTTTCGTGTTTAAACCCTGGTTAAACTTGTTCAAACCTTCATATAAAGCCTAGTTAAATCCTGGTTTGAACTATAACGCTCTCTGATATCCGGTAAATTAATCTAATGTTATTAATGTTAACTTAATGAACTTGCTTAAAGCATTGATCAAAACACAAGCTCTTCTTCATAAATGCATTTTCATATCAATCCTCGACAGTCAAGGCTTCACCAAAATCAGTGCAGAATTGGGAATGATGCAATATCTATTTATAATGTAATTACAAAATGGCTGCATTTCGAAATAATTTCATGATAGCGGTTATTGATTTCGTAATAAGGATGAAAGCACATGTACCAATAGCCCCATTCAATATGACTCGGATTTCATATTAAATTACATACCAGTGTCCATCAAAACAGTTTAAACTTTGTCCCTTTGTGCACACATTTTAATTAGTACCCTCTGTCTTAAAAGTCTGCGTGCATAGGAATTAATAACCTACAAATGATAATTGCGCTGATATACCCGTATATTTCGGATGCTATTTCAACTCTCAATATGTTTTCGTAAATTATTAACAAAATTAATCGATCTAATATAATTTCATGCTTTTGAAATATCAATTTTAAACACATTTCAGGGATTTTCTGCGTTGCACAAAATAATTCTATGACAAAACTAGTGAAACATTTTTATAATTACAGATGCTATTTATCAATAAATCATATGAACAAGATACAATAACTGTATACAAGTCTAAACAAATCTATTTCCACCCAATCGCAACGAAATTTGTCTCCGAATTTCCTTTTGTTCAGTAATAAATTTCATAATATCTCTTCGACGCAATTGATCCCAAACTTCCATCACTGCATTAAATAAAGTCTCCCGATTAATAGGGTCGCAGATCTCAACGCGATCTGCGATTAAGCGAAAAAGTCCTTGATCCAGTGGATTTACATCGGGACTTTGTGGTGGTTGTCGGAGAATTTGAATAGTAGGATGATCAGCTATCACTGCCTCAATGGAAGCCTCATCATTTTCCACAACATGAGGAGTGGCATTGTCATATTGAATGGTGGTAATACCCAATCGTTCACATGCAGGTAGGATTTCTTCATCTAAAAATCGACAGAATAAAGGACCATCATGAGAAACATCCTTCCAGTAGAGATCTCCTCGACGGTGATACCGACTTTTGCGTTGATATGTTCTTCTTTCAGCAAATGGCCATAGGCCAACCTTAGCATTAGGGGCTGCAGGACTAACAACGGCCACGAACATCATTTTCGGGACATGTGATGGTGGATGCTCAAAAGAAACTGGAGAACTACTACGGCGGTAAATATGCTTTTTCCTACGAAAACAGTACCACCACTTTTCGTCGAGAAAGGCAGTTAATCTTGAAACACGCGGATAATTCCTCGCGAACTCAGCCCGTCGTTCAATATTCTGTTGAGATAATGGAGGCCGTGCGACTTTTCTGCAAATCTTCATCTTCAGTGCCTTGCGAATTCTATTCGCTACATCATGTGAGCAATTAAGTTGTCTACTTAATCTTCGACAAGTGCTGTTGCGTCGTCGGTCCGTTCTAATAAGCTGCTCAATTTCAAAATGCAATGCTTGATCCTGAACTTTATTAGGTCTCCCGGAGCGCTTTTGGGATCGAACATGCCCTCGTTCTTGGTATCTTCGACGCAGCGACGATGGGTAATTTCGGCTTATCTTATACTCTTGACACAAATCTTCCAAGGATTCATCACCTACATTGTCTTGTATTCGCTGATACCTAAGTAAAATATCAAGTCTATCAGATTCCGAAAGCTCACAAAGTCGGTTGATTCTGGCCTTCATTTTCATGCCTGTGTTTTTCATCGAATGTGTGTTGTACATTTATTAGTTTAACCCAACACGTCAATACCTGCAGCCAATCACGACATCCCGTGTCAATCTATTTATAGCAGCTACGCAATAGCTGAGGTTGCTAAAACTTCAACCTAAACGTCGAGAGAATGGTTTGAAATATATGCACGCAGACTTTTAGGACAGAGGGTACGACATTATGATAATCATACTTTATTATTATAATAGCCGCATTATTATGCACATTATTATACAATTGTGACACTTAAAGCACACCGTATGTTTGCTGATGCCATTGTCAGATAGAAATGCCGGAATAGCTCTCCACACAAAGTAGATTGGCGAAATATGATTTATGAAAAACAAAGAACCACATGCTCAAAAACCACACTCATACTCATCACATCCAAGTCCCATGGATATGTATGTGATACGAGACATCGGGTACTTTTTTTGCTTTATCGTAGACCATGTTATTTCACCAACAGAAATTGTTGGAGAGCAATTCTAGTATTTTTCTGTCAGTTGATATCTTTCATTTAGACAAATAAATATTTGAGCAGTAATTTGACACACAACAGAGATAGTTATTACGGCACATGCAAGTACAGGATGTAGTAATAGCAACTGTACATCTCAAAATTCAATAGTATCCACTAAAATACCGCACTTTACTATGTACATTATAGCAAATTATATCATGGAAAGATAGAAATCTTCATTGTCATCATGAGACGCGGAAGTAACTGCAGCACTGGCTCGAAGCGACTTCTCCATTAGCCTATAGGATCTCCCAGTCTATTTCTTAGTACGGTATGGTTGATTACCGCCTACTGAATTTACGATTAACAGCCGCATTATACGATGTAGGACAGCTTGTAATTTTTAGCATTACATCAGCAAACTGCCTTGTTGCGTCCTTTCGTGTGCGAGTGTGTGTCGGACGTAACGCTATCCGCCAAAAGTTCCGGGCTTATAAGTTTCGTATCCGCGCTAATCAAGATTTGCACAGCATGATATTAAATTCGATGATATTAAAATACGTGACCTGTTTAAACTGGTGAGTTTTACCTATGCTTCCACACCTGTTTCAACAGGGTGTTTAAACCATATGCCACCCTGTATTATATCATTTAATCTCTTCGAATGCACTACAATGTTGACATGTTATATATACCATCTGAAAGGCTATTCTTTTAGTTTTGGATGAGGAAGGGTCAAAGTTTTGTTGATGTAATGATTTAATTAAATAGTGATGTAATTACTTTCGGTTGCCATTCGGCATTTATCAAGATTTAATTGGATCACATTAGCAATCACTTAATTACAATTAACTGCAGTTTTTATCACTGCCAAATCCATAAGAAGATAGCTTTCTAATTCGAATATCTTTTGTCCACATGCAAAATGTTTAGCTACATGATTGACAAATGCTTAGAAAGTAATATTCTTAATTCGCACTGTACATACGCAACATGTAGGTCTACGGAGATGCATTAAAACACTTACAGAACTTTACCTACAATAACAAACATTAATTTTCTGCATTATTATGTCTGCTGAACTAACTTGCATTAAGAAAACATAAGTGTATAAATGCACTGATGACAATATCGTGCAATGTGCAAAGACTTGAAAATTAAGATATTTAATGAACGGCAAAACAGTTAGCGAAATTGTGTAGTGTAATGTCTTTCTTAACATTTGCAGCAGCACGCTCACTCATATCAAAATCAGCATAAAATATAAACGTAAGCATACTATCAGTCGGGCTAGTATCATTATAATGCACAATAATTTTTTTGTATTATGACATTACATACTGCTTATTTGTTTCTTGTGGACAGTATGCCACTTGCAAATGTTAAAATAATTAAGTCAATATAATGAAATCAAGTAAAAAGATTTTACCTTATGCACAAGTGCTTTGATGCTAATGCTGTGTCATTGTCAAGCGAAAGTGATTGTATCTTTCAACATTTGAAATTACGTATAAAAATACGCAATAAAAATTGCATCTATAAATGTCTACAGTCAAAGGACATGTATATTATGAAGATATCCAAAAAGATAATTATGAATAAAAGAGATTATTAAATAAATTGTAAGGTCATTGGTCACATATTGTGTTTTTCGACTATGATGCCAAATTTGATGCAAATATGTGCTTTTGTCAAGACTTGCATTTCTGATGGACCATATATTTTATTTTAGTCTTTTTATACTCTGTATAGTTCATATGGACCATATGATTATTCTATCTTGTTGGATATCTTTGCAGCACACATTTCCCTTTGCGCTTGATATGTATAGATACAGTGTATAATTTTTATTGTAGACATTTCAAATGTTAAAAGACAATCACTATTATGTCGAAAGAACTTGCGCAAAAGATAGAATCTTTTTATTTGATTGAATTATGTTAACTTTTATAAGCAGTTTCCTGTCCGCAAGAAATAAATAAGTGAAATGACCACTTTCATGAAATGCCTACAATGTACAGAAGTATATTAACATCTATAAATCTTGGAAGAACGAATCAATTAGACATGCTAAAACCGAAACGAATCTGATTTTCTAAAATATTAAATACCAAATGATAATTATTCATTAAAAATGTTAGGAAAGTGAAAAGCTGTATTGAATTTATGGATGTGGGAGTATCATCAATCGAAGAGGTCAATTGCACATCAATATTTACACTTAGCAAATCTCAGGAAAAAGTGAACAGTTTGATCTTTTGGCATGTAATCTTTTAGATAGCAGATCTATTACGCAGGCAAAATACTGATAACATTGTGTACATTCAGTCCGTTGAGTGAAAGTTAAGCACGTACAAAATACTTCAATCGGCCTTGTTGAGAGAAGATGGGAAAAGTGTCTTCTTGTACATAATAGTGGTTGATATGCCTCTAAATGGTGCGATTGTTTCAAGCAGATGTAATTCCAAAGAGATTTTTGGTGAGAAAGCATTAGGATCTTCTGTTCCTGTAGTGTAAAATTCTCCTAAATTTTACTTCTCTATTCTTTTTCAGTGGGTTTGAATTTTCGTGATCTTATATCACAATTAAATGGTATAATTAGTACGATTGAGTCATGCATAAGCATAGGCAGTATATAAAAATGGAAAAAAGATGCGTATAGAATATTGAATTCATACGGTTTTGGAATAGGTACAATGGACTACTGTTATACTTGTTGACGGGTAGGAAGCACTTGCGGAGAGAACACACACGGTCCCGTTATATCTTAAAACTTAGATTTGAAACCATGAATGCTATAACAACATGAACTCGCATCTGGCTGACTGGCACGAGGTTTTATGGGAATGCATAAGCGAGATATCCATGCTTTCATGTTGAACCGGCCCTTTTGATGATGTAGGCTATTATTTGATGTACTATAAGTGGTTTTTAGGGCCATAGTGCTGTAAGATCAATAGTGCTTTCTGTAGCATTGTATTTGCAATGAATTAATCATTCAAATTTCAAAAAACGACATTGTCGAATGTTTGAAGCATAGCAAAATCCATGAAGGAAAAATTTAAGAATCTCGTGTATACCATATTTGTGACCAAATCTAATGTGTGTGAAGATATTAGCCGCGAACAGAAGACCTGTCATCATGAAAAAATTTGCCGACAGTCGAAAAGGTAAAACTTATTCTTAGGATATAGTTGGCTATTATGTATCATCAATAAAGTCACAAGACGCCCAACAACAGTGAACGCGCCTCGTTCACGCTTTGATCACAAGCAGGGGCCTGATGGTAAAAGAAGATCTGAGACGCAACTTACGATGAGACTTATTTACATATTTAGTGCTTGTTTGGTGCGTGTCTGTTCAAAGATCGCGTTATCAGTCTTCATGTTTGCGGTTAATTCCAGGGCGACATACTGAAGATGGATTGAGCTTGCTCAAGCGTGTGTCTACCGGAATTACTTTTTTCTGCTAATCATCAATTGATGTGATGTCGCGCATGCATTCGTGGTCAGTTCCGAGGGGGTGCTGACGTTATTGTTATTATGGAATGCCTGTGTTTATGCCTAGCGTAATTAAAAGGATGGACTATACTGCTCCTTGTGGAAATTAACACAAGCACCTGTGCAAAATTAAATTTTTACAGCAGACATTTGTTTCATATAATGATCTGTTTCGGTAGTAATTGATAAATAGTACACCAATATTGTCGGTGTTGCTTATCCGTAGGATCTAAATAAAGTTAGAAACGACCATGTTTATTATTCAGAGATTCTGAAAATTAAAGTGATGGGTAATTCCTGAACTTCGCATTAGCGAAATTCTTGCGATACTTAGATCTATTGTTCACGTACTTTGTTTCTACTTTGAAAACGCGTCGTTAGTTTATATTATATGTTTCCTGGAATTTTTTGGGTCCATTAATTTTTTGCGTGAAGTTGAAGTATCAGCACTGCATCTTTTTTGGACTTGGTCTGCTGTGTTCTTAATTCATTGATTTATGATCAACTTGGAGTATTGTGCCTGTTCAATGTACATGAAAAAGCAAACGTCCATTTCTTGATTAATACTAAATCTTATTCAAACATTTTCTTTTTTCTTCTCTTTCAGATGGTACATTAGGTAGAGGGAAATCATGTTGCCCAATTTCAGAAAGGCATTCTAATGGGTATTTTCAGAATAAATCATATTTTTTCTTTTTAGATGCTCGCCATAGAGGTCTTTGGCGTCAATGCAATAAATTGGGATTTGCACTGTTTGCTGAAGTAGTCAGATGTTTAGGCTGGAGAGTTGTGACACTTTCGTTCCGGATGTCCTTCTACTGACTTCCAATGGGTGTCCTTACTATTCTCTCGACACACGGCCAAGCGAATATCCATTTGAGCTGTGGGCAGAGAGACCATGATTTTATATCGGCCATATTACCGATAACTGATCACACATCGCCATGACAGATCACGTTGCTGCAAATTAGTTCACCACTGTTTAAATGAACGCTAAAAAGCTTTTTTGATAATTCTTAGCGCGCTTTGTCTTCCTGTGCAGTTCATTGTTGTGTTTTCTATTGATTGTGTGGCTTCTGAAATTTATCATGACGTTGGATGTCAGGACTCTGTATATGGTTGTGCAAGGAATATTGATATGATTTCCTGAGCATTACATAGCGTGGGCTTACCTTTCATTACTTAATCACAGTGCCAAAAAACTCAGAATTTATGCTACTGTCATTGAGCTGTTGTACGGCTGTTGTTACTTCTATGTGTTTAACTTTGTATACATTTATTGTTTTGCAAATAATGATAAACAGGGTTGTTACAACTGAATGTGGATGCCAATAGTTGTCAAAGCTGCACAAGTAAAATTTCTCATTGATTTGTTGAATCGTTGTAATTAAATGTAATTCTTGTATTTTACTATTGCCTTTTTGTTTATGTTTACTTAAGTGTGCTTCATGTTTTAATATGATCTGTTTAAAATATTTTTGAATTTGTGCAATGTAGCAGTATTACTGCGTTTGGCTGTGATTTTGGCCATTTGATCTAATAAATTGTTGGTCAATTTATGTGAGGTTTTATGTTTACAAAGGATATGTAGGCGATGTAATGAACAGATTTTTCCACGTACGTACTGTTACCAAAGCGAATTCTGCACTTTTTTCTAAAACGTGGAATGAGTTGAAAGTTACTTTATCATCAATTGTGAATCTTTATCTACTGACATCATTTGTTAAAATATTTTGTTTTCTGCGAAAACGGTCAGACCGTAATTAAAAATTAAGAGAGCTTCGTCGAGGGGTAAGCAAATTTAGAACAGGAGCGGGAATTTTTAACGTGGAAAATATACGGTGTAACATACTACTGCTCAATTCAAATTTTTGAGGTAGTATGTGGTTAAAGTAATTTTGCATTAGAGCGTGTAGGCATGCATGTGGGATTTAGCTGGTAAGATCGGGAACCTTGTACATATGGTATCCATATGCAAAATGTTGTTAAGATGCCAAGTGTGTACGGTCGTTATCTCATTTCAACAAGAGACTGTGAAAGAGGTTGGTAGGCCTTCTGTCAAGTTTCAATGAAATCATTTTTTTCAAATAAGAAATCATGCATGGATGGACTTTTTTGGGTTTAGTGTGTTGAACATGCTCAAGCATTATCCTGTTATCTCTTAAAGACGCTCGTGAGGTTTGCTAAATCATTAGTCAGAAAAATTTGTCGCGACAATATCTCATATGTGATTTCAAGTTTATTGGTTAATACATATTATGTGTCAAATTGCGAACTTTTAGGAGAAGTAAAAACTGACTGTTGATTATTATACTTATCGAAAATGGGAACAATCTTACCATGTGCCCTTCAACATCCTTCTACTATCGGCAAGATATTTCAAATATAAATTGAATCCAAACAATCACCTGTAATCCATATTATGAATGCACATGTAAGATATTAGTTGCTAAACCCATGTGCGGCATTAACCAATAATGCATTATCTGACATAGCAATGTTTGTTGGTACAATATATGCGAGATATTACTTCCTAAAACGCATGCACATGTGCGATATTACTTGCTAGCAGTCTAGGGCCAAACTTTTACGTGACTTTTCCTTAAGATTTAGGCTGTGCGAGTCGCTGAAATTTTGACACAGGATACGGATGAACATTAATACAACTTTTATCGAAAAACCTAAAATAGCTAAAAATGCACAAGTAGCTATTACCGCCGTCCCTAAAATACACATACACGATATTGTCGCGACAACGACAATGCCCTTTTTCTTTTGATTAAATCAGCGCGACGGAATTTCCGTCTAGCGAAGCGATCATCACTCAAGCCGTTCATCTTACTTGAGTTTTATGCATGGTCTCTAATCATTATGGTTTGATTTTTGTATATTTCAATTTCATATATGCATGCTATTGCTGCTCTTGTGCAGTGGCGACTAACTTCTTTCTTCGGCTATTCTGCTATGCTGCTTAATTTTCGTAGTCCGCTCGCGCTATTCCGCTAATTGCTACAACTAATTTGATTTCTGACTTGCATGCCCCCTTTCTGACAAGCCAATTAATTACGGTTTAAATTTGCAGATCATCAAATCTAATATTAATGACCACGGTCACAAGAATGCACACGCTTACTGCACTTTCACAGTCTCTTGATTTTCATCTCAAGATTTTGGCAGACGATGTTGTCTTACTAATAAGCTTTTCACATTATAAACTTACATGAAACCCGGAGACTAAAAAATGAAGGCGGTTCAGGCAGCGACCGAATTTTTCCTAAAATTCATCGCAATTGCCTATCCTGTGCTCAGATTAGTTTTCAAATCGCTTTACCGCTATTCAGATTACATTAGCTTGAATCTCACTCATCTCTGCAAATATGGCTACCAATAATGTCTGCGCGACGTTCAATTGATTAATTATTAAAAGATTCTCATTGGTGCATTCGTAGAATTAGATAGTTTATTCGCATCAGTTGAATACAGGATGAGCTAGTTTATCAAATACTGTGGGTGCATCACATTATTTTGCAACAGGGTTTAGTGGTTTATAAACATGCATGGTTTGATCACATGTAGGCCTATGCTCGCAAATAACTTTTGGTACCATTTTCCAAGAAAAATAGAAGCAGGTCGAAAATTCAATACCGTAAGCCAACAAGTAAATAACAAAGAAACTCAAGCATTAAATAGAATTGCGCAAAAGCGTAAAAGAATATCTTCAGTTTTCACCCATCTTTCCAGTATATAATCGAGTGTTAAACAATCGATGAGTGCATGCAGTACATTTTCATTGAGAAGGCATCTTTATTATTCTCCTTTTCTCATTCTCTAAGTAAAGGGACTTACCTCACCATTTTCTCATAACCTGTATCTTTGATTAAGAAAGCAATCTAAATAAGAATATCTAATAAGTCTATAAGAAAGCGATGAAGCGAATTGCTTTAACCATGACGTACCTCTCGGAGCATCCGCACTTCGCGAATGACATCCGCAATAGACGGGTTTACAACATCCGTCTTCGTTTTCATAATTCTCAATCTCTGAAAGTGTGTCACTAATTAAGCAGCAGTATTAGTAGATGAATGTATCTTAACTTTGTATTAACAGTGACTGGTTAATAGGCCCTACATCTAATTATAGTGATAATCATGTACCTTATACTCAAAAGAGCATCACTTTCGTATTCCTAAGGCCATCCATTAGTCCATGAATATATATATATATATATATATATATATATATATATATATATTAAACCGCCTCAAATTGCAATAGTTTCAAGAGTGGGTATATCTTGTAGAGAAAAATTCCCTTATCAACAGATCAAAAATCTAGGAAAATCTAATTAGTGGAACACCTTGAACTTTCCACTTGAAGTTACGAGGCCTATTCCAACATTGAGTAGAGGAGGCAGAGAAGTGTTTTTTGCCACAGTTTTTAGGTGGAATTTTGGTATCTCAATTATGTTATTTGTTGCCGAGCGCAGATGCGAGCGATTGGACAAGGAATTGACTGATATGATCAATTCACAAAGGTAACCCGGTGCGTAACCATGAAGGCATTTATACACAAGAGTCACAAAAAGAAGATGTACTCGTGAAATCACAGGTAGCCATCGCAATTCATTGAGAGCAGGTGTGATGCGAGCTGCTCTAGGGAGATTGTAGACGAGACGAGCACTGGCATTAATTGAAGCCGTAATAGCTGGTCCTCCGGAATACCCGACAAAGCAGAAATACAATAGTTCAACTTGGGGAACACCAGAGCAGTAACTAGAGATGATGCGAGAAGACATGTGATGGAACGACGAACAGAGCTTAGTTGTCTTAGACTACCACAACAGGAGGCAACTGTTTTCGAGACATGAGGCGAAAATGACCCTGTCGAATCCAGTATAACCCCATGACATCGAAGTTGAGAGACAGGAAAAATGTTGCGCTTGCCGATTACGATAGTTCTCTTCACGAAGTCTCTAAGGCGCTGTCGGGTACCAATACACATCAAATTTGTCTCTGAGTGTTGAGATGTAAACCATTGGTTTCAGACTTTTTTTGAATTTTTTGACTTTCACTTGTGACATTTTTATCATACTTTTTAGAGCGTGTTTTAAACGATGGTATTATTTTTGTTATGTATTCAATTTAAATTAATTAGCTGAAGGAAAAAAATAAATTAACATAGAAAATGATGAGCGTTTTAGCTACATTGACTAGATATAGGCATGTTCAACAATATAGGAATTATAGCTGTCTGTAGAGGGCACAAAATGGAAGATATCCGAGAGACCGCAGCGCACGGGGATATCTTCGAATTTATGCCCGACGATAGATGGTTGTAATTTCTATTCATGCCTTAACTATCACAGCTTAAAAACACGTGTGATATGGTCCACAGGTGTCGATGAACGAGTAATAGCATTGAAATTGACATGTTTAGAATAGATATATGAAAGCAGAGAGCATAAATGGGAAGTTGCAGCTCCATTGAAAATACACTGAAATTGGCGGGCATAGATTAGAAATTTCCAATTTATGTCCGGCAACCTTGATAGAATGCTGCCTTGATAGATGTGAAGGCATGAATATGCTATTTAGGCATCTAAGAATCCACGAAAATTTCCGTGTGATAGTTTTTCATATGTACTGGATATCAAGCGATATTTGAAAGCATTATCAACATAACAAACGACGGCCGCAGGATGGAGTTTGTTATAGGATAATGCTTGAAAATATCGTTTGGTATCTATCATAACGCATAGTTTACCCGTAATTTGCAGTGTGATATCTGATGGTTTCCGTTCGCTATTTACATAATACACGGAATATATTAGGCAATAACCATAAGTGCTACAGAAATCCATACAAAAGTCCATGGAAATATCTAAATCCATTCATTTCTATTCCAGTCATTTAGCACATGAAGATGCCGTGAATGATTTCCATTAATTGTATTTATACTACTGCATCAATGGCGTCAAGTTATTATTTTCTAACTTTCTACTCAGATCCTAATGACAGACATGGATTGCTGGAAAATTTTGAATCTCGACATTTTTCTTGACATACAGATACATAAATTAAAAAATGCATAAATGGTTCAATGGTCCGTCTAATTCTGATAGCATTCAAAGTTTTCAACTAGAAATTGTTCCTTTACTTGTAACTTCCTCTCTGAAGAAGAATGAGTGAACTTATAACAGCATCAAGAATAAAAACATGGCCTTTGGAGTTACTAAATGAATGAAGAAAATTCTGATTTCACGCGTGGAAGACGGTTGAAAAGTTGACATTCAAACAGCTGAAGAAAATTCTGAGAAATTAAATCAATACACAGGACAGAGATAATAAAATATCGCTCTTGCAGGTCATGGGGCATCACATACCACCAAACAAATTCCGCACAGGTCAACAACACCAACGTGGACAGTGGCAGATTAAAGCAGGCGCTCGACTAAGATGAGATTCGTCGATAGACCCTATTATAATAAACAAACAAGCCTCAAATCCAAACTTCCCTTTCGCAACATTTTGAAACAATTATTTTATATACTTAGCGACACACTAGCAGACCTTTTTCATTGAACCCCAGCTCAACAAATTATGTATAGTGTGATATTTAGTCATCCAAGAATTCATGAATATTTCCGTGTGATTTTTTCTCATATAATACATCGAGATCATTGAAAGACCAGAGATATCTGCACTAAACTGTGCGTTATGATTCATAAACTCATATCTATCTACAATATTGTACTGTTTTAAGAGGGCCACAGTAAAAGTGCGACAGGGCCCTTTTCTTGCAGATTCTGCTTCTACTAGCTAAGTACCAAGCCCTAAAAAGTTACACAAAGTACCAAATCCCTTAAAAGGATTGCAGACAAGTTGACATAAAAGCTGATAAGATCTTACTGTTTTACTGGATTTTACTCAGCGGCTATACAGCAGGAGAACAGTCCTCGTTCATCTAAACTGAACCTGACGAAGCATGGATACTGAATATTGTTTTGTTCCTGAGGAAACGTGAATACGTGAAACGCTGGTTTCCAAGTACTACTTTTCTAGTTCACATTTTTGGATAATAAAGCAGTGAAATTAGCTTGCTTTTCATCATTTCAAGAACAGAAAATGATTCTCAAACAGCACTCAATGGTGAAATTTCATTGTTTATACCATCGTCTCATGTAAAAGAAATGAAAATCCATGAGACTGATAGACTGCGTAACCTTATGTAATAATGATTTTCCATCGCATCGGATTTTAGTTTTCAGGCAAGCAAGCATATCAAACAGAAGCTTTACCATCAAAAAGAAAGTAAGATTACGAACGAAGAAATCAAAATTTCGCTTGAAATTTGTAAGTTTTAAAGGTTTTTCTGGTCTATAGCATCAATTTGAAACTTAGACTCCAAACTTACATGTTGTCTCCAAAAATGATAAAT
>CAJQUW010003206.1:0-12028 GCA_907163375.1 Prostheceraeus crozeri
ATAAAAAAATATTTAATAACTTTTTTAGTTTAAAAAATGTGTTCAGCAGATTTAGACAAAATGATAATCACATTTAGAAAATCTAATCAGAAATTTTGGGTTCATCAAAATTTAGTACGTACGTTAAAAATTATAACAACTACTTCATCACCAACACAACTTGTAATTTAGAACCCATTCTACATTTGGAAACAAAATAAAAATTATCAAATTGCATTGACTAGTTTCTCCACATTTAACCGTCACTATTCAAAAACGTTATCAAAGACTGTGAATGATCAATTTAGATATTCTACTGAAAAGGTAAAACATGGAAAATACTAACTTTTCTTCCTGGTTCTTACGAAGTTGAAACACTATCCAAATGAAATTAAAGAGACATTTAGGATATACCATTTAAAGATAAGAAACAATTACATTTTGCAGTTTTGAAACCGGCATTTAATAATGTTTCTCTAAACTTTTAGCACGAAAAATCATAAAGTTGATTTTAAT
Organism: Prostheceraeus crozeri; assembly: GCA_907163375.1. Taxonomy (NCBI): domain Eukaryota; kingdom Metazoa; phylum Platyhelminthes; order Polycladida; family Euryleptidae; genus Prostheceraeus; species Prostheceraeus crozeri. The sequence continues at coordinate 496 of CAJQUW010003206.1, forward strand.
CATGATAGATCATTGTCAAAGCTATTAGGATTTAATAAACAAACCTATAGTCAAGGTTATCATTTAGGTGAGAAGATTCCAAAAATAACTGAAATAAATTCAATTGTTGTACATTGTGACATTATTGAAGGAGGATATATAAATGGTAAATTATCAAATTTAATATTCAGTTTTCCAGCTTTTAACTGTACCCATTGGTTAATAGAATTAAATTGTAATTTTCCACAAACATTATATATATTTCCCTATTACAATAAAAAACTATTAACAACATTGGCATTAGAATCACTGATTGAAAAACTGGACAAGAAAATAAATTTTGGAGGTGGAAGAGATTATGATAGAATCTTTTGGTACGGGAGTATAAACATCCCGTTCGGTAGTTATAAACTCCCGTTCGAGAGATATAAACTCCCGTTCGAGAGGTATAAAACTCCCACAGCGAAGCTAGAGAAGTTTAATTTTCTTCTTCTTCTTTAAAAACAAAAATAAAATAAAAATAAAACTTTTTTTTATTCAAAAAATGAGTGAAACAACCTTACCTCCATTAAAAAAAAAAAACTTAAATTTAAAATCAATCATCCAAATTTATCTAATAAAGTTCTTTGGTCAGTTATTTGTGGAAGATCAGGTTGTGGAAAAACGTATCTATTGTTTAAAATTTTAACGAACTATCCAAATTTATTTGGATTATAAACAATCTTATAATTTAATACCAACAACGCAGAACAACCCGTCTATCAATTTTTAAAATATGGATTTGAAAATAATCTTAAAAAAAACAGCCAATTAGCTTCATTATTCAAAGAATACTGAAAAATCTGAAAGATGAAAGAAGAAATAAATATAGTGGTGTGAAGAAGTCAGCAAAAAAATAATCAGTTTAAGTAGAATCTAATAAAAATAACCATATATCAAGATACAATTAATAGAAAAATTGGGGGATAGGTTGGTAATTATGCAAGATCCTAGTAAACTAGATAAAACAATGAAAACATTGTGTAATTTTTGATGATTTGTGTTTAATGACAGAAATCAGTCAGTTCAAAGAAATTATATTTCACAAGAGGTAGACATAATAACTGTAGTGTAATTTATTTAACACAAAGTAATGTATTCATTAGATGGAAGTGTTATTAGAAAGAATGCAAATATATTTATGACTATTTGAAATAAAAATGCAAGAAACTTAAGTGATTTTGTTAGAGAGATTTTATGTATAATGAGATAAAGATGAATTTAAAACAATCGTGTAATATATGCTTGGTCAAAAGATTTATGGGATTTATCACAATTAATATTGATAAAAAAATTCATCGAAAGAGTTAATCCGAACAATTGTTTACCGAGTAATAAAAATATACAAATATAATGTTTTAATATTATTATTTTTTTATTATCAGCTTTAATTTTGTCCCTAAATTTTTTTAAAATATAATATTTTGAATAATTGTGGTAACATTGGTATACAGCAAAAAAACATTTTACTGAACAAATTAATTTTTTTAATTGTCTTTGTTGTTATGGGTAATCTTTTCAGTTTAAAGTTTTTCAACGTTTAAAGTTTTCACGTTTCAAATTTTTCTCGTTTAAAATTTTCTCGTTTAAAATTTTCTACGTATTAATTTTGTTTAATAAAGTTTTTGTCTAATAAAGGTTTTTTAGCTCTTAGCTAAAAAAATTTTATCATCACTAAAGAAGTTTTACCAATCACTAGAAATTTTACCATACCCTTTTTATTTTATAATTCCATCAACTTTTTCTGTCTGTGATTGAAATGATATTTTTGATTTACTTCATTAGCATATTTGATCAAGATTTTTCAATCTCATCTAACGTTAATAACATTATCATCCACATACTCTTTGAAAGAATGTAATGTTAGTTTATCATATACTTCTTTAATATGTAAAATGCTTAGTTTTTAATGATTTTTCGTTTCTTAGTTATTAATAGCGATTTTTCTAACCATTGTAGCAAGTGAAGTTGCAAAAACACCCCGTACCCTGTTTAAAGAAGCTGTAGCAACTACTGGAATTACTAAAACCCCATGACAGATATAACAATTGTTAACGTACCTAAACTATATTGTTAATGAATATATGCCAATTCCTTGTGTTAACATTCTTTAACTTTACTCCATTCTCGCTTTCTTAATTTATTATAATGTTCTAATCTAAGTAATAAATTGGCGATTCCTTATCTTTCATATAACGTACTCTACTCTTTGTGTTTTTTCAATATTTAATTCACTTATTTTTTAATATGAGGATAACGAAGGATTATATTCTTGAGGTTCCTTCCCACTTTTGGATTTCTTCCATTTTTAAAGAAATATTTTCAGTCACATGATATATTTTAAAAACCTGAAAGATGGATAAAATTCATGAATTTGAAATTCTCAACTTTTATGATTTTCGGTGTCCTGGAACGGTCATGATTTTGGGAGGAAAATGTCATAATCACAAATTTTGAGATTCTCAACTTTTATGATTTTCGGTGTCCTGGAACGGTCATGATTTTAAGGGTGAAAATCGAACCGAAGGTTCTAGGGCTTCGCCCGATTGTAATTCTCAAATTTGAGATTTTGAAAAATTTGAAAATTGGGTATTTTTAAAAAACGTAAAAGAGGCGACCCAAAACCTACTGTCGACAAGAAACGCGCAGCCCGAAACCTCCGCTCATAGCAACAGCCAAGAACGCCAACGCCGGCCATCCCAAACTCGAATACGCATCGCAAAAACACGCCGCCGAGCGCCCAAATCGAGCGAAGCTCCTCTGGCTTTTAGCCGATTTATGAATTTAGGTCTTCATAACCTGAAAAAAAGGTTCAAATTTACATGAATTTTATGTCGTTTTTTTAAAAAATGTCATTTTTTTGAAAAAAATGGTACTTTTTTGAATGGAACCTAAATTCATCGTATTTAGGTCTTAAAAACCTGTAAAAGGGATTCAAATTTCATGAATTTATGTCCGTTTTTATAAAGATAAACCAATTTTTTTGATTTTATGGTTGTCCTGGTAACGGTCTTTTGACACATTACTACACTTCAGATGCAGAAAAATTGCATGAAGCTTGTGGCTATGTATACATGTAAGGTCGATCAGGTTATGAATACTAACTCAAATGCCTCCAATTTAGAACAGGAAAACATCTTGAGTAAATCTTGAAGTCTGATAATTGATTATTCCAAGCATGATTTGCAGCTGTATTCAAATGGTTACTTTACTCCTTGAAAGAATACAGGACCTGCACGCAGAAATTCGGCTCGATCCCTAACTCTAATCCACATTCCCATGATAGTCAATCGATGGGTTTCTGAACTGCAAATGTTTGATTCTACTATTGAAGCGATGTTTTCCCAGGTAATTTAGCCGTGTGAATTTTGAAGCATTTTCCGAAATTCAAATCGATAAATTTCGGGAAATTAATTTTTGTTTTCTGAAATTTCATTGCCCGCTTTCGGAAGTGCCATGCAAAAAAGGCGTAGAGAGAATAGATTTAGAAAAGAAGAACTGAGTCTGTTAGCTCGTAGTCCACTTCTTTACTTCAGAAATGTCCACAAATCCAAATCCAAGATTAAACAATACGAATTTAAAGTGGACTCTGCGAAGTCAATTGTTTGGAGACCTCACCCAAATCTAATAATGACATTGATGGTAGCCGAACTGCACCAAGGTTTGGTTTAGGGCCAAACTCCTTTAATTCTGAAAAACATGTTGAAAATGCTTGCCGCACAAATTAGGAATCACAAATATTTCGTCCTGGTTTGACATAAACCATCCTCAAGAAGCCGTGTGCACGAGAGTTGGACCGGCCGGTAGCCGGCGGACCATCAAACCGGCCGGTCGGTGGCCGGTTTATTAAAAACCAGCCGATCTGGAATGGGATGGTGACTGGCGTCTCTACACTGGTTGTTTTAACGCTTTGAATTGGCAGCACATTATTTGAGTTTTACATTTATAACCGCGAGATGACGTATAAGAGTCTGGAACAATGACATCGCACAAACTTGTCCATCAGTTTTTCATTTCAGCGAGTGTTTCAAGACCCAGCGGGACTGTTGCTGTACCTGTAACAGCATTAATCAAAATTAATCGCTTGCCGTTTACTTGTCAACACAATAGTCCTCGATATCCTGTCAAATGTTCGGGTAGTAAGGCCTTAGGTTGCATTGAAATCCATTACTCATTGCATCTCTAAGCTCCACATGTTTACATAGGTTATCCTAACGTATGAAATTATTCAAGATCTGGAAATAATTTTTTACAGTAGATAGGCTGAGGAACACACATTGCTTCCAAAAATTCCATGCAGGCTAAAATGTAGATCCTGGAAACTTTGCGTTTGCAGATAAAGAAGAGGGCTTGAACTGCGTGTATAAGTTGCCGGTAATCAATTTATTTAACATGCTTATAGAACAGTATCGCAATAATATTTAAATACATTAATGTCGTACGCAAAACATAACGTGTACATACTCTCAAAATTGTGTTACATTAACATGCTGTTTTAATGTTGTAATGATTGACTAAGCAATTTATTCTAGACTGAATTTCGACATTGGTATTTGACCGGCCGGTCATCAAAACTTTGCGGCCTGTTCCCAACCCTGGTGTGGGCCCTTATTGTTCCAAGACGATTGATTTCTGTTGGTGTTCGGCTGTCGGGGTTCAAGGTGAATCTCGACCTCGAACTCACGGCTCTTGAACCCCGCAACCCCACCTTCAATACTCTGACGGATTGCCACGGAGGCCGGGAACCAACATCTCTCAACTCGAGCCACGTAACCCGAAAAGCAACCCTTATTATTGCTAACGATTGTTTCTAAACGGCTTTGTTTATCCATTAAAATTTGCATATAATCGCTTTAAAAAAAAAAAAAGAAACAGATCGAAATTAATTCATCTAACCGCAGATTGTGACATGAATTCACAGTATTGAATATTCCAGATCATAACTTCCTTGGCATGAATCAGTTGTAGAATCTAAAACAGAAATGTTCAAGTAACATATTACTTGTGAAGTTCAATACAATGATGCATGACATTCATTCAAAGCAACTTTTCCCAAAGATTCCGTAAATAACGCTGAAGTTTATTGAAGTTTAAAGTTGACAGCTATCAGGAATACATCGCATTATGTTATCACAGATGGCATGGGTAATTGATGTCCTTGATAAGATAAGAGCCGCTGTCCAATTATTGTAAATTGTCTTTAAAGAAATCGAATAACACCTGACTATTTGGTACAATGACCGCATCATTGGATGTGAATGCGTTTAGCTGAGAGTTACGCCTACACTCTTAATCTTCTTCGAAATAACCAACTGTAAACTTCCTCGTCTTTTCTTATCAATTCTCACATTTTATTTGATTAATGGGTAATTAAGATTATGACATTTCCTTCCGTAAAGTGGGGCTTCAATTTAAGCTGATGAAATAATTATTCCACTTCCAGAATTTGGGTCTTGCTAATTATGGGCGAGGTGACATCCTTCCGACTTTTATGAGCAGAAATGAACCCTTGTGAAAGCTTGGACGCCCAATACAATTACTGCAGTGCAGCTAACAAATGGGAAGTCATTCATACTGACAATAAAAATTTTAACAGAATCTGCAGTGCAGCTCTGTATTCCTCTGGTAGACTTAGAAAACAAGCCAGGAAATTGGTGAAAATATTGGGGATGTTGTAATATCCTTGAAAGTTTCAGTTTTCAAGCTGGTCTTCTAAGCTGAACCACGCTTCGCTGTGAAATTTTGAAACTAATTCTGTCCAATAAACATCCTATTATTATTTTTGGAGAGTTAAGGTGATAAGTGAATGTCGGCAAACGGGAGGGGTCATTTTTGAATTGGAATTATTCAATGAAGAGATTAGAGTTATCTTCTTCCTCCAAACATCCAGTGCTTCACAATTGTGACGAGATGTTTATCTGATAAATCATAATTGCCTTTGACAAGGACACTGTTGTATAGTGGTGATTGGGTTTGAGTCCGCACAATCGGCATTCGCATCTCACAACACCACTGTAGCTCAGATTGGAAGAGCAGAGGTCTAGTTAACCTGGGTCGTAAGGTTATCGAATCTATGCCAGCCGCACTGCTTTTGCATGGTAATTTGATCTATCGTCTGTTTCATTTTCACTCTATTGTTATTTAGTATATTCCCGTAAAAGGATAGAGGACAACATCTGCACAATCTTAAACGTATCTCGATAGACCATACCAGTCTCTCAATTGTCTGAAAGTTATTTTGGAAATAACCAGCAAATCATAATCGAAAGTAGGACACAAGAAAGCCAGGAATTACCTGAGGCGCTTTCACTTTCCACGAAAACAATTAACAAGTATATTGAACCTGTCATTATGCTTCATTATTTGCATCTCAGCAGTGTTTTTCAGTTTGATGCTGAAAATGGCATATTTTTGCACCTATGCCTACTGTTGTGTCTGTTATGGGATCCATGGCCTCACCAGCACATGGATGGCAATTTCTTGCTCAAGCATGATGACCAAATGATCACAATGATTCACATCAATAAGCACTGATCTGCAACGTCTAGAGCGGTTAAAAGAAATCCATGCAATTGGAAAGCCACGACAATTTTTGTTTATACTATTTGTCCTCGCTGATTATGAAACGGACGCATCATCTCGTGCTCGTTTCGTCTTTTTTAGACTATGTCTTTAATGCATGACCAATGTTAATAGACCAGATTAATCATTATGAATTCTGCACCCTGCGTTCCCGTGCCTTCATAAGTTATTCCTACGGTTTATAGACTCGCTTTTAAATATTTGAAAAACCTAAGATATCGAATTTAGTCGGAAATTCTGCTAGTGATGCATCCTCTTGAGTTTATACGGCACAAACCTGTAATAATTGTGACACAGCAGTATATTTGAGGAAGTGGAAGAGAGGTCAGCACTCCGTATTCAAGAACATCATCGTAGCGGTGCGATATTTGTGAACCACATGGACGATGGCCCTGAAGTCAACTTCCTTTGTCTTGCAATCATTTCCTCACGGATTTCAAAATTTTCCAAAGTGTTTGGCAAATAGTAATGATTTGAGGTTCCGTACCGCGTATATGAATCAGCTTTCATCAAGGTTGAAACTATGACAATTGTACTAACAATAACTGTAACTGGGGTTTCAATACCATAGATTCTTTAACCATGAAGACGTTTAACGAGATGCTATTGGACGCCGGCGGATGCGTATGTTTACCAGTAATTAACAAGAAAGCACTGCGCATCACAAACAAACGAATATGAGGAATTACCTAAGCGCTCTGCTCATTGGTGGACATTTGTCATGAATTATGCTAGCTACTATCAAAGCAGTGTCAGTCAACACTACCTCGCGTTCGCTGAAGGAGAGTTTGTGTTTTGCTTTAGAAAAATGAGTTATATAGCAATAATCTGCAATTTTCGCTCAGCAGCATTGTTCTTTCCTTTTAGAAAAGTTGTTTTAAAAGCAGGAATTGCTGGTCAGTCAGTGAATGAATAAAGGCTTTGTTGCTTTAAGAAGCGCAATATTCGATTATTCAAACATAGAAGTTGCATCTATTGACTAAATCACGCTTCTTGCAACAACAAGGCCTTTACCGTTTCATATACTGATAATATAAGTTCTTGTAATAATTTAAGAAAGTCAAATACACCGACAAAACAGTCTAATTATCAAACGAAATGCAAGAACTTAATTGAAATTATAAAATATACAGGCAAAAAATACAGCAGTAGAAGAAAATATGTCTGAAGATTGGTGGTCATGGCGGAAGAATATGTTTTAGAAAATTAATACCTCTGCCTCAGTAACCCTTCCACCTCCGCAAGTCTGTAAAAAAACAAATATTATTGCTTACCAAGCCCCCCGCCGTAGGCTTTAAGTACAAAAATAAATAACAAAAACAATAATTTAATTATTTAAATTATTGCTTACTTACTTAATCGGGAACGAGTGGGTCACCTCTCCCGACCTGACAAAGCCATCTCCCAATCTCGTCCCGATATCGCAGCAACACGACAAAGCTGCCTCCACGCGTCATGTTATTGAATTGAAGTGATGTGGCGAACATACGTGGTTCGGCCCGCGTCCTTCGTTGGTGGTATACAGGGCATAGCGAATCACCAGGCCTTCGAAGCCCAGTGATCTAGAGCACGCAAATGCCTTTTTCAAATCAGCATCAGAGGATTGCTTCAGCTCTGGATCACATGCGAGTTTTGTAACTCCGATCAATTCCTTCCATATTCCGAGCCATTACTCGGTAACAGCTGGTTCCGAATGGGAGTTAATTTGCTTTCTTCATGTTTTCTGCAAGCGCCCATGATTCAGCTCCGTACAATCAATATTTGAGAGGATCATGGGTCAAACAACCGTCCATTCCATGAGCCCGGTACTTGAAATCCTCAACTACTTCCCATATCATGAAATGAGGTCGGTTGGCTTCACATTTTATGTACATGAGGCTTCGCCTTGTCATAGTTGATGGTAAGCGTCCGACTGTAGCTGCGTGGATTCAGGCATAATAAGATGTTCATAATGCTGCAGTTTACCGGTTTGGTCGAAGTAAGACGATGTCCGTCTGCAATGTCTTGGTAGAGTCCACACTTGTTTCTTCAGTATAAGCATGGAGTCTATGGTTGGAATGCACCTGACAGAGAACAAACTCCAAAAAAAATAACCAAAAGGGCGCTAGAGTGTCTCCCTGAAGAACACCTGTGGGTCACATTAAATGGATCGTTTATTTACCACTAGACACGTACGCGTCCTGCAGCTATTCTGGTACAGATAGCGATGCCATCCCCCATCTACGCTGGGAATCCGCAATGCCGTAAGATATTCCCACATGACTTTTCTCTCTATAGAATCGAATGCCTTTGCAAAATCGATGAATGTGGCAACTAACGGTAGCTGCCGTTGATAGTAACCTTTCGAAGATTCTCCTCAAGATGTGTATCTGCTCGTACAATTTCTTCCTTTTCTGAAATCCGGCCTGAAAGGGCGGATAATATTGTCGACGTGGATTGTAGATACGATATGAGAGGCAATCGGGCTTAGACTTTTCACCAGCCACTGACATAGAAAATAACCCTCTGAAAGTCCTTCATTCTTTTGGATGATTTCTTCGGGATTGCACAATGGTGTTCTCCATCCATTGTTTAGGGATTTTACCTCTGTTTAACGCGATATTGCACAAAACTTTGTGAAGTTTTTCTTTAGCTTTACACCACCATATTATCGAAGATTTCTTGCAATGATATGCTTAACTTACCCGAGATTCATTGACTTACAAGAATGTATGGCATCCGTAATTCTTCCATTGTGAAAACATCTGTATGTATTTCGAGATCCTTGTCAGCAAGTGGGATATCTGCGTCTCCTCGATCTTCTATCACATTGTTCAAAAGATTGGCAAAATAGGTAGCCCAGTCTCTCAGAAGCTCGTTTCGGTCAGCTGCCTGATCCCCATTCAGCTTATTGACTGTTTCGGCTGGATTTATTTTAGATCGCCCTGATCGCGTAAGATGGTATATAATTCACTCAAATGCTTTCCGTTTGCGGCTTCCACTGCTTTCTTACAGTTTCGAATAACGGGTTTGAATCCATTGCTATTTATCAGAGGAGTCCCGTCAAAACAGATCTATGTTTTATACGCAGTTTATTGCGAGCACTTTCGGACACCACCGGAGTCCATCTTCAGGCGAATGAAATGACAAAATTGGCATAGATGAAAAGAGTTCACAGGGATGAAGTTTTAATCCATGTAGAAATGCTATGAAAACAATGATAAGACCACAGACTACTTCGACAAAATTAAACAGTAAGAAGATGCAAATCGCAATAAAAGGTCGGAAGAAATATGCCTTAATGGGCACCAATATCAAGACAATTGGCAAATATTCTGAAGCCTTTCGTGAGATAAGCAAATTCTATATATAGAATTCTGCGGAGCTCATTAAAAAGATGACAGTCCTGAATATTTGGAATGGTTTATTCGTTGCGTAATAGACTTTGACATCTCTCTTCACAAATGTCCCCGCCTGAATGAAACGATTGACGTTTTTTGCTGATCTTCTTATCAATGATGACATCACGATGCTGATAGGAAAGCACTTGGGTCTGTTTCAATGGAAAGTCGTACAGCTTTGCAAAATTGTCCTGACCTTCATGCTATTTTCGTTTTGGCGAGCATATGTATGTACAAACGGATGGCGTAGCAATGCAGAAGCCATGGCCCTGTAGCGGCTAACTTGATCATGACACGATTTGGAAGAGATGGCCAATTGAACCCTGCACAATCTTTGGAGTTTATCCTGCCAACATTTTTGGGTGCGCTATGTTTGATGACGTATTTTAAACTGGACCCACAGTCTAACAAGAATTTCAAGTAATTTGTATCCCCCTCAACAGCTTCAATATCCGTCGATTCATTCAGCAAGGAATTAGAGTGAATGGTAATATACGCAATTTTAGATGTTTTGATACCGCGTGAAAGTGGTGCCTTCTCTTTCTCAGTCTATCGTAAGCGGACCTCACACTGATAAGATAACCTTCACCGTCATTCTCTCATCCACGGTCTGCGTTTTAATGGAGTCGTGAATACTTTGACTTGCAGAGCAAAGTCTATTTGCTCACAACAACACATCGATGGTGAGAGGCAGCATCTGATAGTGCTTTACTGAGAAATGGCTACAGAGAAGCTGAATTTTCTCGGAGCTGTTACGAGAGATCCAGCCTTAATGACTGTGAGAATAAACTTTTAGACACCCGATTCCATATATCAGCAATGAGTGTCTGAAAAGATCGCGACGGTTTTGCGAGAAGTTGATGTGGAAGTAACCATGAAGCCGAGGACTACCCTCCGTTCCCTTCTTGTTAGGAAGAGACCAGAGCCCGCCACTTTACTTGGTTCTGTTTATAAAATTACATGTGAGGAGGCTGATTGTGACTGGGTCTATGTGGGTGAGACTGCTCGCCCCATTGAGCAGCGTCGGAAAGAACATTGTCGTGCTATTCGAGACAAGGATGTTTCTCGCTCTGAATTGGCCCAACACTCAGTTTTTTGCAACCATAATATAGACACTCATAGTATCACTGTCATTGATAGAGAACCAAGATGGAAGAAACGGATTGTGAAAGAGTCCTTATGGTCACGTCGTCTCAATTCATCTAATCGAGTGAAGCATTCTTTGAGTGCGGCCTGGGATTTTTGACTTAATTTGTGCCCCCTATTTTCTGTTTTGTATCTTCACAGCTAGTTACTTTGATTTTCTTCCGACCTTTTATTTCGATTTCGCATCATCTTACTGTTTTAATTTTGTCGAAGTAGTCTGGTCTTATCATGTTTTCATAGCATTCTACTGTGATAAACTTCATCCCTGTGAACTCTTTTCATCTATGCCAATTTTGTCATTTCATTCGCCTGAAGATGGACTCCGGTGGTGTCCGAAAGTGCTCGCAATAAACTGCGTATAAAACATAGATCTGTTTTGACGGGACTCCTCTGATAAATAGCACTGC